>CM068356.1:2837193-2877193 GCA_034769755.1 Odontamblyopus lacepedii | reverse complement strand
AGCCTTTCCTCTTTCCAAACGCTCTTAAAGGACGATCGTTTTGACTGTCGACCGTGACCCTCATCAGCAAAATGTCAAAAAATGAGAAAAGCAGATGCTGAGTTCAGGATTTCCCAAGAAAAATAGTCTAATTCTTATTTGTTGACAGAGGTGAATGGGAAATCTGTGCTCAGTGTGTTTGGAACAAGTGGCGTTGCTCGAGGAATATAATCTTAAACACCACTACGAGACACGGAGAAAAATACAATAACTTGAAGAGAGAACTGAGTTTTCTGATCCGGCCCTTTTGGGATCAAAGTAGGCTGCATACGGCCCCCGGACCAAAATGAGTTTGACACCCCTGGCCTATTGCAATGGGCATTATCATTATTATCATTGTTGTTTTAAATAAAATAAAATTCTTAGACAGACTTCAAACGATTCAGTGGCGATTCAGTGACCAAAGTCCAGCCCAGTGCAGTATTTTCTCATACGTCGTCACGCCCAGAATAACTCTCCTCCGCTTAAATGTCCAAAGTTTTGTGCGTAAACCGCAGACTCCCGGATGAACGTCTGTCCGTTTGAATCGCCGTATCCTCTTTGTGCTGCGTGCTGTCTGATCTCTCTCCGTGTCGGCCCGCTGTATATGTTTGGAAAACCCGACACCTCTTCGCGTGTGTGGAGATGGCCGTCGCTCAGACCGGTGCTGGAGCGTGGGCGGATGACAACTTTCGAGTTAATTGCTTACAGAAATTGCAGAGTGGAAAATATCAAACCTCCATGTGCTGTGTACCTGCAGGAAAATGACGTGGGGATAATTGTATGGTTTGAGCTCCCTCTTTTCTTTATGGGGCTCCTCTTAATGCGTCTCTAAGTGAAACTGCAGTGATGTAGAGGGGGAGATAACAGGGGGCTGGCTCTTCTCAAAGGGGGGAAGCTTGTTGACATTGGCAGCCTTATTTAACTTCAGAGTGAACTAAATTGTAATTGTATTGTATAGAGTGGGGTTTAAATGTGTTTTTCTTATATACTAAGTTAAAGGCGCACTTTGGAACTTTTGTGGTTGAGTTATTGGTTTGCCTGGATTGTTCCATAGTGTGACATTAAACACAATATACTGAAGAGCATTTATTCATGACAGGTGTTTCTGCTGCTCAAAAATGCATTCATTCCTTCTGTGAACAGGGGTCGACTCTCCACAGATCTGAACTGTAAATGTGCTGTAACCTGCTTGTCTCTTGCTTGCCTTTATAGTTTGCAAAGAGAGATGTTTTGGAGTGCGTTTATGTGTATTCGTAACGTTGTGGGGACTGTAATCTGAAAACATTTCTGGGGACACTTTGCTTTGTGGGGACCAAATATCAGGTCCTCATGAGGTAAACGCTTCAATATTAGATCAACGCTGTAGCTTTTCCAGTGGGGGCCCAATCTTGTGGCTATAGAGAAGTAATTGCTTTGTCTAGAATGGCATTCATAGTATATATATCTCCATGGAGGCAAGCAGGTGACACCACCAGGCCAAGTTGGAGGTCAGATCTGTGGAGAGGCAACCCCACTCATAGTAAGAAAGCATGTTTTTACTTGTATTTTAGCAGCTATTCAATTCAATTAAATTCAAAAGATTTATTGTAAGGTAAGGTTTATTTATATAGCGCTTTACACAGACACATGTCCCCAAAGTGCTTTACACAGCATTTTACAGAGCATTCTTCATTCACTCCATACCCGGTGGTGGTAAGCTACTGTTATAGCCACAGTTGCCCTGGGACAGACTGACGGAGGCGTGGCTGCCAAGCCAAGCGGCGCCAACGGTCCCTCCGACCACCACCAACACTCACTCACACAACTTTCACACCTACAGTGCATGTTTTGAGTTGATGGGGGAAACCGGAGCCTGGAGGAAACCCATCCAGACACGGGGAGAACATGCAAACTCCACACAGAACCCGCAACCTTCTTGCTGTGAGGCATGAGTGCTAGCCACTCAGCCACCGTGCCGCCAATTGTCAATTGTCAATTTCCATATGAACCATAGGCCGTATTTATGAGTGGACATAGCTAAAGCGTTAGCCGCCGCGTGCCAAACAGGAAGTGCTCCAGGAGGCTCTTCCGGCTCCTTCTCTCCCTTTAGCCCATTGACTTACACTGGGATCTTATCGTCCCTCTCTCTGTACCTGCTGCACTGAGCCTCGTCATTTTGGTCTTAAAATGTTCGTATGAACCCGCGACACAGGATCCTGAATTTAATTTTTCCCTATTTTGTCTGTCAAAAAAAATCTTATTCATAACATAGAGTCTGGCTCCAGATTCGCTCCTGTAACTGTGGCATCAGGAGCCTCATTTGAGCGACGCTGATGCTGTGGTGACGTCTCACTCACTTAGTCCACTCATATATACGCTCTGTGATATGAACATATGAAAAATTATGTTTCTCACTCCCAATCTTCTAAATGAATAATAATAAAATAAACGGGTAAAAGTCCAGGTGTTCTTCTTTGGGGAGATGCAGATTCCTCACTTCCTGTTTCCTGGCAGAGAGGAGAGAGAGTTCAGTATCCTAACAGCCTGGTGGATGAAGCTGTTAGTGAGTCTGGTGGTGCAGGAACAGAGGCTCCTGTACCTCCCCCTGAAGGGCAGGAGGCTGAACAGATTGTGTGTGACTCGCATCACTCACAGACATGACGGCTTCGCAGGTGAGGCGGGTGGTGTGTGTCCTACAGGGAGGAGAGCGATGCACCAAAGATCTTTCGTGCTGTGTTCACGACGCGCTGCAGGGCTCTCCTGCTGCGACTAAGACACCTTTAATTGAATAAATGCAAGACGGAGAAGTCACGAAAATAACATTTGCACTGAGACAAACGGGTAGTGAACTCTCCATGTGAAAAGTTGCATCGTGTAACTTTAGAATATGGGTTCATTATGGTTATGGTCAGGGTAAGAGCTATGATTATAATAAAGTCATGATAAAGGTTGAGATCAGAGCGTGCTAACCTATCTTGTGTGTTTGATTGTGTAAATTAAAAAGTCAACTTATATATGACTCATTTATGAATGCATTGTTATTTTCTTTAGTTTTAGCATATGTAGATTTACCACACAAGTGAATACAGCATAAAAAAGTTATTCAGTCAGTTATTCAGTGTAGTTTAAAATAGGATGGATTGGATTAAAAAAAGCTGTTCCAAATCCGAGGCCATGGTTCTCGACCGGAAAAAGGTGGATTCCACACTGCCTCAAGTGGAGGAGTTCAAGTATCTCGGGGTCTTGTTCACGAGTGAGGGGAGGATGGAGCGCGAGATTGACAGGCGGATCGGTGCAGCGTCGGCAGTGATGCAGTCGCTGTATCGGACCGTTGTGGTGAAGAGGAGCTGAGCCGAAAGGCGAAGCTCTCGATTTACCGGTCAATCTACGTTCCTCCCCTCACCTATGGTCATGAGCTCTGGGTAATGACCGAAAGAACGAGATCGCGGATACAAGCGGCCGAAATGAGTTTCCTCCGCAGAGTGGCCGGGCGCTCCCTTAGAGATAGGGTGAGGAGCTCGGTCACACGGGAGGAGCTCGGAGTACAGTCGCTGCTCCTCCACGTCGAGAGGAGCCAGCTGAGGTGGTTCGGGCATCTGGTCCGGATGCCTCCTGGACGCCTCCCTCGGGAGGTGTTCCGGGCATGTCCCACCGGTAGGAGGCCCCGGGGAAGACCCAGGACACGCTGGAGGGACTATGTCTCTCGGCTGGCCTGGGAACGCCTCGGGGTCCGTCCGGAGGAGCTGGAGGAAGTGGCTGGGGAGAAGGAAGCTTGGGAGCCCCTGCTTAGACTGCTGCCCCCGCGACCCGGCCCCGGATAAGCGGAAGAAGATGGATGGATGGATGGATGGATGGATTAAAAAAACAGTCTAATTACCATTTAATTTTAATTTAAGTTGAATACAGCACAAGTACAGTGTGAGCACAGAATGACACAATACAGCGTCAGTATTCTGTGTTAACCAATTTGGAAGTGTGCAGAGATTTTTGTGAAAAAAAGCAGTTGTTTGCAGCAGTTTGTTCTTTTACAGATATTTGCACGACTCGAGAGCGACTTGTGAGTCACACTGACGTATTTCATATTTTCATACTGTTCGAAGCGGTGAATCACTCTCAGCAGCGCATTTCTTCCTTCTGACGAACAACACACGTACAAAACCCAAGTGTGGCTCAAGATGTTCAACTTAACAATTTTCCTTGAGGATTTTTTGACTTTTACCAGTTCAGTTTTTTTTTTTGTCTTAACAGAAAAACAGAACTAGTTTATTTTAAAAGGTTTGCAGAAATCGAAAATCATCTCTTACTCACCTTACGCATGTTGAGGATCTTAATTATTCGCCATGATGAGTTTATAAGCAACTAGCATGAGAACCACGCACCCCCTGATCCTCAGACAACACAATGCCTTATAACTAGATGCAGACGATTGACACTTTGCAGCTAATGTCATCACATCCACTTTCCCTGGGGGTGTGATGCTAACTGAAGGCACTACTCTGTCACAAGCTCTATTAGACTTTAATCTGATCTTTATTTTAACACTTTCACGTTCGTTTTATAATAATAATAAACAGCAAACTAATCATGACCTAACCCTTCATTAATATTTTTTAATTGTTGCTAAAATGTCTATTTCGCATAAGTTCATCGTTTTTTCGTCATTAACTAAACGTCAGTTGTTTGCATGAAATCAATGTATTAATGTTTTAACAAATAGAAAGTAATCTATGAACTAATATTGTATTAATATGTGTTAATAATTCACTAAATGTCTTATTGGCTCTGCTTAACTCAATATGAACCTCTCCTCACAGGATCCTTGTTGGTTAAGTTGGTTAAGCGTAATTAATATATTAATATTACATAAGTATCAGTGTAGGGCAATTTATAATAAAGTTGGAACAGTAATTATGAACTATTTACAAATAATTCTTATAACGTTTATTAACGATAGAAAATATTTTACACTGGGTCTCACACTGAGAGGTTCAGACTGAGATAAGCAGAGCCAATGAGACATTTAGTTAACACATATTAGTACAATATTAGTTAATAGATTATTTTCTATCTGCTAAAACATTAATACATCGATTTCATGCAAACAATTAATGTTTAGTTAATGATGAAAAAACTATTAACTTGTGCGAAATAGATATTTTAGTAACAATTAGCAGATATCAATGAAGGCTTAGGTCATGATTAGTTTGCTGTTTATTATGGCGCCTTATTCTAAAGTGTTACCTCACATTTTTGTTGAAAATCAAACACTTAAACAGCACCACGGACATTCATACAGATCACAGGCCCCTGAAAATGTGCTGTTTAAATCCATTTTGTCATTTTTTCTTGAGTTTTCAGACAATCTTAAAGCTTTTTTTGACCGTGTTTGCTAATGCGTACATTGTGCCTCCATAATAACTCCCAAAACATGTGATCAATTTATGGAGAACTTAAATGATCAATTACAATGTTTTAATTCCCTCTATTTTGTGTAATCTTGTCTTTTATCTTTTGTCTTTCTTGTATGCATGTTTATAATCATTTGTATGCAATAAATTTAGACATAGACGCACTAGTAATAAAGGATTGTTCATAAAAAATAAAAAAAAACCAGCAGCTTATACATACGTCTGTACTGGGACAAGACAAATACATGGGGAAAAATGTGGTACTTTTAACGGCCTTTAAACGAGTCTTCCTTCCAGCCCCGACACGGAGAAACTATTTATGTTTTCCATTTTTTTTATCTTCTTCCTTTTTTCATTTCGCTCTTTCAGACCAAAAAGTCACAGCTGTCAGGGAAGCATCCGACACGTGACCAGGCAGCCTGACAAAACCCTTCACTTAAAACTGCACGTTCACATTAAGAAAGGCTTTGAATAGGCTGCGGATAAAGAGCCTGTCACACTATTGTTACCCTGACAGCTCACACACTTCTGCATTGTCACAGAAATCTCCATTTTCTCTCCTCTCTTTTACATTCTGACGCAATTCACATATGAACTCTTGTGTTTTTCCCCCTCGGTGCCCTTCGAAACACTGCAGGGACTTTTGTTTCGTGGATCTGGTGTTTACAATGTCCAGTATCTGTATATTTTTACTGCCAAAGCCCACGCGTTGTTGTCATAAACTGAAGCCAAGGTTTTTGAGGCAGACAGCGTCATAATGTAACCGTAGTTATAATATAGGTTAAGTTTCTTGTGAAAACACTCGCAGTGTGTGGCAATGTTTGAGTACAACGTTTTGAAAGACGCTGTAAAGTGATAATTAAGGATTTTGTTGGGACTATGTCAGTTATGGGGTGATTTACATATTTTTTTCTCGCAAATCATCTGTGCTGTCCTCATTTGGGGCTCACATTCGTTCATATTTTAATATCATGAATACATCAATACCCAGATCAATACTGAAACACTACACTGAAGAACATTTTTTAAAATGATATTATTGGACAGAAATAGATCTTTTCCTGAGTAGTTTTGTTTGTCCGAGTTTTAACCCAGTTCAGTCAAATACTTTCTTGCTTTGGTCCTGTTATAGTCCTGGTTTTGTTCCATGTTTAGTCCAAGTTTAGTCCCAGTTTTGGATTTGGTTTGATTATGCAAGTATGAACGCACTCTCAGAATGTTCTTTATTTATATGAGAAGTATAAGACCATATTATTTTACAGAAACTACTATCATTTGTGTTGAACTTGTCATCAATCATCTGTGGTACTGAAATAGTTTTGGTATGCACACACTTTCTGACACGTTTTGGCAACAAAATAATATATATCAATTGTATTGAATGTAAAAATGAAACCCTTTGTGTGTTACAAGCATAGACTGTATAAACAAACATCCTTTTTGCCATACTGCACAGAAAAGCCAGTGAGAACATACTTGTATTTGCATTATTGACAAAAATATTAGCAGCAAATCCGCCGCTGTGTTCTGGTTCCTTCGACTCTTTCCAATTGACTTTACATTGAAAAATGGTCGCCCCCTCTCTGTAACTGCTGCAGTGAGCCGCGTCATTTTGGTCTTAAAATGTTCGTATTAACATGTTAAAAAAGAGGCTTCTTCCGGTTAAAATCTGAGCGCAGGACCAGAACATCTCGCTCATCTGTAAATTCTGATCTGACCGTTCCCTTTAAACGTACGGTACTGTGATGGGATAGTCGGCTTTCTCATACACAGCAGCAAAAGACTGAAACACGCTTCCAGCTGAACTTAAAACTTGCACAAACTCCCAAACTTTCTCTCATGGGTTAAAACATTAGCTTCAGTGCAGCAGCGTGTCGTCATCAGGCTCCTTCAAACTGACTGTACTACAGATGCATTATGTAGGTGTAAATGTGTTTGACTTATGACATTTGTCTTCGTAGTGATGTTGTTGTTGATGAATTGTATTTTGGAGGATGAATTTGCTGATGAGTTTGGTGAATGTGCATTTTGGAGGATGCTGGTGACAATGAATTTGAGTATTTTCTGGCTAAAAAAAAAGTCGCTACCTGGATTTAACTAAGCAAATAGGTCCGAGGTTGCTGCAGTTGGTCAGGTCCAGGTTCAGCAGCAGTGTGTGCTCAAAGAATAAGGTCAGCTGAACCTGAATATACTGAATAACCAGGTTATTGAGCTCACACTGTTGCTGAACCTGGACCTGACCAATTGCAGCAACCTCGTACTTCTTTGCTTAGTTAAACCCAGGTGGTGACTTTTTTTGGGCAGGCAGTGTAGTTTTTAATGTGTAAATAGTCGTCTTAATGTATAATGTTTTATACCTGCTCAAGGACTGCAGATGGAAAGCAGCTTATAGCTCAATCTGGCATTTAAATAAATTAATTAATTAATCAATTAAAACTTCTTTACATGATCCTGGCGTTTTTATTTCACTGTTTTTGTCTGTAAATAAATTCTTATTCCTGATATGCTCCAAATTCGCTCCTACAACTTCTAACCTTTATGACTTTATGAGCTTCATTTATACAGTCTGTGGTTACAAGTCCAGAAAAGAACAAAGTATTGCATAAAGAGGTTCATTGGGGTCAGACAAAACCAATGCCAAAGTCCGTGTATAACTAAATATGAACAGATGAAATGGACGTGAACTATTTGATTTGGCAGTATCTCACAGAGCAGTTACTTTTGCTTTCTTTTACAACAACACATTTGCTCATCTGACGACTCTTATTACACAAAACTAAATTCACCACCTTCAACCATCTGTTTCCAAGTCTTTTCCATTACCCGACTGTAACAAAACCCCTCACTGACACCTGCTATGTTGGACAGGTATCAAACGGGACAGAATTAGAGACTGGCTTTGTTACACTGCGCTGTCACCAAACACCAGTCACGTCACGTGAGAAGCACTGTGCTAGCTCGGCTGTGCTAATGCGTCAGGAGCTACGCTAATTTGCAGTCTAGCCCCAGAGGGATGGGTAAGCCGTGTGCAGATGGATCTGTGAACACGCTGTCCCGCTGGCGCACAACACTTTAAATAACCCACAGATCATTACTGAATAACACGTCACTCACTCCCAGTCAGTGTTGGACGGCTGTTGTGACAATTGGTGTAAATCCTGCGCCTGTTTAAAGGTGTTGTGTCTTAAAAACATTTAAAACGGTTTACAATGAGCTAAAGTTATTCCTCACTTGCCTTATGCATTTTAAGTATCCTACTTAGTCACCACAATGAGTTTATGAGAGCTTTTCACAGCTTTCAGATACCAGAAGGGAGTTTAGCACCAACTAGCATGCTAACTGCAAGCTTCCTGACCTCCAGAGCTGCTTATACAATATATCTGTACTGGGGCAAGACACATTTTTCTCAAACACATGGACAGCGAAAGTGATATTCCAGTCATTTCGACGTTTTTGTCATTTCTTTCTTCTAGAACTGACACAAAAAAGAGTTTTATAGAGTTGACAGAACTGAATTTTTCTTTTGCTATGGATCCTAAATTACACAGGGATTACACAGACATCTACTGCCACTAATGCTACTGCTGCATTTAATATACTGGTTTAAAGGCACTGTCCCTGGTCTTTACTGTATTAAAACCTTGAAAAACAGAACTAGTTAATTTTAAACATTTTGCAGTGGTCCAAAGTTATTCCTCACTTCAGAAAAGCAATTAGTTCTTGTTAAAAAAGTGCTTTTCACCATTTTCAGAGACCAAAGTGGAGTTTTGCCTCATGGTAAAGCTAACAACTTACTAACTTGCTAACCGCACACTTCCTGATTCACAGACAAGAAAATGGCCCCGAGCGATGATCTTACGCCAACACGACACTTTAACACTTCTGAAAAAGTTCGTACCAGATTTAGACACTTTGTCACTTGGACTCAGCTGGTCTGTTTTCTCCCACACAGCTGTTGAAGTGCAGCTGTGTGGGACATCGTTTGTGTATGTGCGTTGTGTATTTTGTTGCGTATTTCGTCATTTTGCGCGCGTGTGTGTTTGTGTGTGCAGTTGGAGCAGTGGCGGGCTCAGCAGGAGGAGGTGGCCAGGCTGGAAGCTGCCATAGCTGCGAGACAAAGAGAGGACGAAGAGCAGAGGGTGAAGAGGGAGAAGGAGAGACAAGCTGCCATCAGGACGCACCAGAAAGAACAAGTAAACAGACCACGATACCCCACGCACGCACACAAAACAAGCTATTTAGTTATTTAAAACTGGGCAGGCGAATTAGGAGATATTTTTGCCAGTCCAAATTGATGTGGAGTTTGGATTAGGGTTGCTAAAAGTATTGAAAATAGACACCAATAGACACAAAAACTAGTATTGGAACTCATTTGACCAGGAATCAACACTAAACAGAAATGAACCTTTCCTGAACAGCTTTAGACAAACCTTGAGCTGTATCAGAACAAGTATAAGACCACATAACCTGCGTGAAGTCGCCCCCATCAAACTCAAAGCTACACAAAAACTATGTCAATCGTTGGTGCTTCGTTTGTGCTGCAAAAAGTTTCGTTTGTGCTTCTTTAATTTTGGAGAAATTAACGATTTTTTTATAGGTCAAACTGGGGTCAGCCCCCAGGAAGCTTCAAAATGCTCTAAAACAGGGGTGTCAAACTCATTTTGGTCCGGGGGCCATATACAACCAACTTTGATTCCAAAGGGGCCGGATCAGAAAACTCATGGCATATATACCTCAAAAATAGCAATAAGTCCAAATATTTGTGCAGAGAAACGCAAATCTATTACAGACATTTATTTTATTTTATTTTATTTTACAAAATATTATAATATTATGCTAGGTTAGGTTGCTTTCACAGCAGCATCACTAACCTCTTGGCCCCTGGGTGAAAACAGACGGCTGTTTCTTCAGTCCCAGCAATAATTCGTTTATCTTCTGTCTTCTCAATTCTCTGTTCAAGTTATTGTATTTTTTGCAGTGTCTCGTAGTGGTGTTTAAGATCATATTCCTTGAGCGCCGCCACTTGTTGCAAACACACCAAGCGTACAGGCTTCCCATTCACCTCCGTGAACAAATAAGAATTACCGTAATTTCACGACCATAAGGCGCATATAAACGTCTTAGATTTTCTTCAAAATGAGCCACGCGCCCTTTCGTGCAGTGCGCCTTGTGTGAGGCGGACGTGATAGAAAAAGGGGTGCGCTCTATGTGAGGCGGACGTGTTAGAAAAAGCATGAGAACGTTAAAGGGGGAAGTGTGGGCGTGGCTTGTGTATAAAAGAACAGGTATGTGCTTTATGCACAACATTGCTGTTTTAACAACCCTGAAATGGCAAAGAGACACCTTTTTTCCACGCATCACCATCGCTTCTAATTTATGACTCTATGCGTGCTCATCTCACCGCTGACGTGAAAAAACAAGCGAAGCAAATGAACGCTACGCTTGCTGTGATTCCGGGAGGGCTGGCGAAAGAAGTCCAACCGCTGGACATCGGCGTGAACCGGCCGTTCAAAGTAAGGATGCGGCGGCATGGGGCGATGGATGACCGAAGGAGACCACAGCTTCACGAAGGGTGGAAGGCAGCGCCCGGGCGAGTTACACTACAGTTTGCCAATGGATTGTAGATGCTTGGGCTAACGTGTCTGCTGGTACTGTTAAACGAGCTTTCGCAAAAGCCGGTATAATTTCTGAGGAGCCGCACGGTACAGACAGTGACTCCGACAGCGAGGAGCGAAGTGGACCTGCTATGGATTTTGCGCAGCTGTTCGATTCCGAAACAGAGGATGAGGACTTTGACGGATTTGAATAATGACTATTGTTTAATATTGTTGTAATTAGTACTTAAATAAAGCACAACCAAACTCAGTTTTGCTCCCTATATATTTTTCAATACGCACATTTGCATGCTTGTTTGTGCGCCTTTTCGTACGGTGCGCTTTATGTGTGTGTTAAATACAGTAACGGCACACAAAACTGAGACTGCGCCTTTTCGTACGGTGCGCCGTATGGTCGTGAAATTACGGTAGTCCATTTTTCTTGGAAAATCCTGCACTCAGCTCCACTTTTCTTATTTTTGACATTTTGCTGATGAGGGTGTCAAGGTCAACAGTCAAAACGATCGTCCTTTAAGAGCGTTTGGAAAGAGGCAGGTCTTCATTTGTCTGGTGGAGGCGCCACGCACAGAAGAACTGGAGACGCTGCTATGCTAAACTGCGCAGAAAATTACCAGAAAAATCTGAAAATTTTTTATATTTTAATAGAAAATCAGCCGAGGGCCAGATTAAAGGTCTTGGAGGGCCGGATCTGGCCCCCGGGCCGCATGTTTGACACCTGTGCTCTAAAACATCCAAAATGGAGTCAATTGTTTGTGCTGTTTTGTGCTGCAAAAAGTTTTGTTTGTGCAATTCTGGTTCTTAAGATATTTGCAGTTTTATTTTCGGCCGATGACGTCGTCCAGCCCCTCAGAATGTGAAATAGAGCTCAAAACAGGAAGAAAATAATAGAAGAGTATAATAGTTTGTATTTCGTTTGTGCTTTTTGTGCGGAAAAGTATGTAACAGTCTTTATAATAATACAGACTTTTCCACAGCCTGAGATCGTTTATCTTCACTAGTTTTGCAGAGTTTGTCTCCGTCAGCTCAGCAGAAATGACGTCCTATAATTACTGCAGAAATAATAATTAATAATTCTAAGAAATATAGGCGCACAAATGAAAATTGTCACTGCACAAAACAGCACATATCTTAAGAACCAGAAATGCACAAACGAAACTGTTTGCAGCACAAAGGAAGCACAAATGATCGACATAGATTTTGTGTAGGTTTGAGTTTAGTGGGATAAACTAGTACCGTAAAATACCAAATAAGAGCCGGGGCGTTTCTTTGTTTCAATCACTTAAGAGACCAGGCATTTATTTGAGACCAGGCGGCATTTTGGGGCAGGCGATTAATTCCTTCCTCACAAAAAACTTGTTAAAACTGGGAAAATATGGTACTCAAATTCTTTTAACCAGTATGACTATTATTTACAGTTGTGTGATGATTTGGCGACAACTTTGCCTTTACCTTGGCAGGAACTATTCCTCGGCACTATTCCTGCCAACTCTTCCCCTGCCTTTTCCTCATCCCTTTGCCACAGCTTTGCTCTTACGCCACAGCAACTACAGTGACATTCCTGTTTCCTCCGAATTGCCAAACTGAAGTAATATTACCAAAACTCCTAAAAAAAACTGCTTCCATTTCCTGCCCGCTATGTTGCGCCATCTTTCTTTTTTACGTCACTTTCAAATAGGGATTTCACAGCAACGCCATCTGTTCCGCCACTTTTATTCAGTGAAGGTGATCGGACACAGCGCAGAGAATATAGCCTATCCATTCTGAATCACACAACTTGTTGGCAGTAAACATCGAGCTCTCTATGGTGTTGCTGCTCACTAATCATGATATCTTGGTTAAGTAAAGCACAAAAAACGGGAAATGAGCGTTTGAGCCGCCTCCTCGGCATAGTGTGCCGGCATAGGCTACTTTCTATACAGACGTAGGATAGGCAATTAGACTTTATTTGGATCCATCCATCCATCCATCTTCTCCCGCTTAATCCGGCTGGGTCGCGGGGGCAGCTTGCTGCCCAATACTCATAGCACCTGACCCCCCCTATGAACCCCTCTGCAGGTGGTGAGCCCACAGGAGGGTGGACAACATGGTCCTTGATGTTAGTTCATAGGGGTGCGGGCATGTTTTAGGTTGATGGGGGAAACCGGAGTACCCGGAGGAAACCCATCCAGACACGGGGAGGAACATGCAAACTCCACACAGAAAGGAACCCGCAACCTTCTTGCTGTGAGGCCTGAGTGTTGCCACTCAGCCACCTTGCCGCCATTTGTTTATTTGGAACCGGTGGTTATTTTTTTAGAATATACACCTGCACCCAGCGTTTAAAGGGGACCTGGCGGTTAATTGAAACACGGCTATTATTTGGTACTTTACGGTATACGCTCATGGACCACTATGGAATCTATCTGGACGACTGAGGCCCCGTCCACACTCGTACGTATTTGAGTCCGGCATATTTACGTCAGTTTGGGTGATTTTGTACAAATTGTACGTTCATTAATATGTACTGTCCCATCCAAATAAAGAAAGAAAGAAAAAGAGTTGTTTTCATTGTGGATGCAGTGTTCGTCCATGCTAATCTGATGGAAAATGGCTCAGGAGATGGAACAATCTGGATACGCCAGCTCGCCTGAGTACGGATCTGATCTGGCGCTATGTGGACAAGTGAAAACGTTGATACGCTGACATCGGGGCTCTAACTGCCGTTCTTATTGGACCACGTCACTGTGACTTGTGCCTTCCTGATTCGCTGGGTTCGTGACATCAGGCATGCGACGCTATTGCGTAAAAGTTTGGACAAACCCTAGACAAACGTGAAACAGCGTCGATCCATGAAAATACGTTTTCGCACTTACCATCTTCCTCGAAATCAGCTGCTGCAACTTCCATAGATCTACAGCAACTTCAGACACGGTGCTCCACTCCTTGTTTTTACCGCCCACGTGGTGTTGTGTTTCTGCCGATCCAGACACGACTTGTGTGGACGCAAATCGTTTCCAATACCCTGATACGCTGATTCGTTTCAGAGTAAACGCAGTCTGAGGGAGCACTAGCATCTAATCATTTCCAATAAGTTTGCTAAAATTAACTTAAGTAGAGTAAGTGACCTGGGTATTTAAAAACATTTTCTCTATTTCATTATATAACGTCATCAGACCTGTTTTTGATGAGGGAACGTTATAACATGGTAAAAATCTCCCTAAAGTTGATTTTCTTCAACACCCCCTCTTAAACAAGCCAAACTCTACTGTATTTCTCTATATCTTCCAGTGCTGGGTATAATATAGGCTCACATTGAATTGAATTTTGAAAAACTTTGGTACACATTAAAGATAAAACCAGCTGTTTCTATTAGGCCTACGCCTAAGTACCAAATTGACATCATAATAGTGGCCTCAGTCATTTTTGCTTTTTATGGCATCAAATGGCTTCCCCCGCAGGTGCTACCGTAACTACACGTCTGGCTGTTTAATTACTTCTCTCCTCGGGCTTCTGGGAGGAGGACGATGTGATTAATGGAGGCGTTTAACTTTCCATTGGATTCCATATGATCCAAAACAAAACTGCGCCAGACAGTGAAGTATGAGCTCATTCTCTCTATTTAGACTTATCTGATTTTCGTCTCCGTCTCAATCAATAGGACTCGGGGATGCTAAGAGGCGCATTAGCGGGAGGGCACCAGGAGTATTTGTGCGCTTGTTTGTTCTAACTGTTTTCTTTGTTCTTAAATGGTATCCTGCAGGTGAAGGAGTTTTACCTGAAGCAGCAGAGGCAGAAGGAGGAGGCGGAGAGGAGAGATCAGGAGAGACTGGCTAATCTCAGAGCCCTAATGGGAGAACAGGCCAAGAGAGATAAAGAGAGGTGGGTTTTGGATCATTAAGACCATTAAAAAAGGACCAGGATTTGACCAGAATGACAAAACTATATGAGATAGGTGTCAAAAGTATCGGAAATCGTCCCTATTTACCCGGGACAGTCCCGGTTTTGAGACCTGTGTCCCCTGTCCCAGCAGATTTATCCAAAACCACTGATTTGTCCCAGTTTGATACAAGAAATGTCCCAGATGTCCCTATTTTTGACCAATTTAATCAAAACCAGGACTAAACTAAGACTAAACTAGGACTACATCAGGTCTAAACCAGGACTATCACAATTTTTTACTCATCTGATCCCCACCAACAGTAAAGAGGAGCATAAATTGGAATTTGTTTTGCCAAAATACAGAAACCCATGTTTGCAAATGACCATAAAGCAAAAAAAAAAAGAAGCAGATTATCAGATTATGACTGAAACGAAAATGCACAATGTTACTCGCTCTTTTCACTATTTTATTTATACCAAACATCCCAACCCGAGTGTGTCCCAGCTTAGTATTTTGAAAATCTGGTCACCCTATATAAATCGCACTTTTTTTCATGGTTTGGATGGTCCTGCGACTTATACTCAGGTGTGACTTATAAATGAATTATGTCAGTTCACATCTAAACGTAAATTTAAACATGGGTAAGATACAAACCGACTGAAAACATTAAAAGTCCTTTATTGCATCGAAGGACACCAATGCGTTTCGGCCAGCAAGATATAATTTCACATGTTGGTTATTTTCACACTGACAGCCACAAGAGGGCGCTGTAGGTTTGTGTACCAGCGTCCGCTGCGCCTCATGCTGTTCGTTTTTGTTTCTGTAAAACGTAAACAAATGTGCACAAACACATTATTATTGAGTGTATATATTGAGCGGTGAACCGGAAACGTCTGTAGAGAGAAGCAATCAAGCAGCAGAAAGAAAGTTTGGAGTGAGCGAGAAACTTGTGTTTGATGGAGAAAAGCGGAGAAAACTCGAACTGCAGTGAAGAAAACAAAACAAGGTAATCACAAGATAAAAGCTGGATTAAGTTGCATTTGGTGGAGTTGCTCAGACGTGACACCGAGGATGAAGAATTCAATTGATTTAGTGATTTGGAGTGAGATGGAGAGTTTGGTAAACTTGTTCTGTTCTGTTGTTTCTGCTCTAGTTTTGTGAATAACTGTTCATATGTGACATGAACACACCAGACACGTGTTCAGCCCGTTGTTCTCTGTTCTATTGGTATTCCTATAATTTGCCTTTTAAGATGAAATGTCAGTTCTTAGTCTCTGATTTTATAAAATAAATTTCCCCCAAAAATGCGACTCATAGTCCGGTGCGACTTATATATGTGATTTTCTTCTTCATTGTGCACTTTTTGGCTGGTGCGACTTATAGTCCGATAAATACGGTATACTGCAAAAAATTACATTACCAAAACAAAATTTGAGACATAAATAAACATAAGTATTACACTTGGGTGACAGTAGCTCAGTTGGTGGAGTATTTGTCCATTGAAGCAGGGGTGGACTGGCAATCTGTATGTTCTGGAAAAGTCCAGACCAGACCAAGTCCAGACCAAGTCCAGACCAAGTCCAGAGCCGTTTTTTTGGTCTCAGTCCTCCCCTGATCTGAAGGTTGGCAGTTCGAATCCCACTCTTGACATAAACATCACGGGTAGAGTGGTCAGATCCACAAGCTGGTGCACTTCCAGCTCCTGCAGATTCAAATTCAAAAACTTTATTGTCAAAATTTTTTAAATTATGTTCTCGCTCTCAATCTTCTAAATTAAATTATAATAAAATAAAAGGAAAAGTCCAAAGTTCTTCTAAAGGGAGACGCAGATTCCGAGCTTCCTGGCAGTGGTTAGAGAGGCGAAAGTGTTCAGCATCCTAACAGCCTGGCGGATGAATGCTGCTGCTGTGTCCTTGGGCAAGACACTTACGCATCTTTCCTTGTTTGGGTGAATGGGTGAGTGGTTCCTTGGTATAAAGCGCTGTGTGAAAATGTGACCGTTTATTTTGTGTTCAGAAAGTTTTATTACTAAAAAAGTCCCACGTTTTATCTTCATTATTGTTTTGTAATCGGTATCGAATGTTGACTGAATTCCTTAGTAGGGCTGCAGCTATCGATTATTACAGTAATCGATTATTCTGTCGATTATTTTGTTCGAATAATCGAGTAATCGTTTGTTATTGTCGCGTCTACTTTGCACATGTTAAGTACACACCACCTGCACTGACAGATACACGTGTTTTGGACATGAAAAACGTAATTATCGCTGGGCTCAGGTTGACTCACCTCACGGTTTCTTTTCCACTTGATGTAATGTACGGTTCTGTTTAGATGTTGTAGCATCAGTGTGGAGAAGGTGACTTTTAAAATGTAATCCCCTACAGATTACAGATTACATTCCCTAAAATGTAGTTTGTGACATAATCAATTAAATTACTTAAAGTGAGTAACGTAATCTGAATACTTGGACTCTGGATTACTTGATATTGTCATGATTTTTAAAACTACATAAATGTAGCAACCAACTCCTGCAAATTCTTGTTTGGTTTTAGATCTGGATTAGACCTGGATTAGTCCTGGTTTTCGATCTGGTTTAGACCTGCTTTAGACCTGGTTTAGTCCTGGTGTGAGTTCTGGTTTAGAGGCACACAGGAGGAAGCGCGGTCCACAGAGTGTACGCGACAAGACACAATCCACGCGCAGAGTGCGCGGCGTACGGGAGATGCGGAGTGCACGGCGTACGGGACCGTACCGCGCTCTGTTTACCGCGCTCTGAGGAGGTTCTGCTCTTATTATACATCCATTATACATCCATGGGCGGCGCGCTGTTGTGTGTACAGTGAAGTGCAGTGGTCGTGCAGAAACTTTACCTCTACCACAAAAGGTTCCGGCCATCGCCGAGCGTATGAAAATAAAACGAAGCATCGAGGCAAAAAAAAATAATCGATGCATTTTTCTAATCGATTTAATCGATTAACTTGATGAATCGTTTCAGCCCTATTCCTTAGTATAGAAATTGTGTTTGAAAATTGTGTTTAGTATCGTGACAACACTAAAATACAGAGGCTGAGACGGTAGAAGGAGCATCATATTACCGCCGTTAGTGGTTAGATCCCAGTTTCGAGATAAACACTGGACACTATTGTTGTGTGTCCTTTGGCAAGACACTTCCTTTGCTGCTTATGCATGAATTTAATGTGTTATTGGTGGTGACTGGACAGACTGCAGTGGATTATGTTTGTGTTTTTAAATGCACTCTCCAACTTGCATGTTTGGTTCAGTGTCTGGAAGGAAAGCTTGTAAACAAATTACTGAGATTTTATATATTTATTTTACACTTAATTAATCAAGTGGTAGTATAGTGTAATTTGCTGATGATGAATAATTGGTATGGCTAATTATGTGGAACAAACATGAGGATGAATAAACCATCACATAAGTGGTTGTTTATACTGCGCTTTTCTACCTTCAAGACACTAAAAACACGTTCTAATCTATGTTATAATGTTGGTTCCTCATCAAAAACAGATCTGGAGTTGCGTTTCGTTTCATTTTCACATGTTTAACACACAAACTCTGCATATTTAGGCTGAGTTCTTCTCTCTACTTAAAAAAAAAAAAACTGCCACTAAAAATTCTGTCTGTAAATCTGACTAATAATCCTTTATTTCTATTGCTTGGTTTGATTGACCCTGCTGTAAAGGACAAATACAGTAGAAAATTGTACGGGATGCTGGCTTTTTGTGCTAGAAAAAGTTTACTAGTGAATTGGATATCTGCCCAGGCTCCTCGAGAGCTCAGTGGTTCTTGGTTTTGTCTCTCTCCATTACCTGACATGTCGGCTTCATCATAAAGACAATAGTTTTAAGAAGACTTGGGAACCTTTTTTGATGTACACTGGACTTGAGATCTCAGTTATTATGAATAGAGTACCGTATTTTTCCTACTATAAGTCGCACCAGCCAAAAATGCATAATCAAGAAGAAAAAAACACATATAAGTCGCACTTTTTTGGGGAAATTTATTTTATAAAACCAAGAACCGACATTTCATGTTGAAAGGCAAATTATAGAAGTTATAGTAATAAAAACAACCCAACAGAGAAGAATCCGTGTATCATTTGTTCATTCGTTTTTCAATATAGAACTAAAAATAATAAGAAAAAAAAAAACTCTTTTCTTTATGATTTGTCTCTAAAACCAAAATGAAAAAACGGATAACAACTTGTTTTTTCATTTTTGATTCATATATCTGATCTATGGGCTGTCAGTGTGAAAAATGTAATATATAAGTCGCACTTGAGTACAAGTCACAGGAACCACCCAAACCCTGAAAAAATTGCGACTTATAGTAGAAAAATACGGTATTTACATTTTGAAATGGGTGTATCTGTGTCTAATACATAAAAGAGCCAATGTTTGGTTTGTCTTGTATTGTTTTTGTTATTATGTTGTATTGTATTTATGTTTTCCTCCTGTGGGCTCACCACCTGCAGAGGGGTTCATAGGGGGGGTCAGGTGCTATGAGGATTGGGCAGCACGCTGCCCCCGCGACCCAGCTGGATTAAGCAGGAGAAGATGGATGGATGGATGGATGGATGGATGTATTTATGTTTTATTTTGTTTAAACTTAAAAGCAATAAACATGTATGCAAAAAAAAGAGAAAACTACCACTAAATGACATCACAAGGTGGAAAAGAGCATATTGAGCGTTGAAGATGTAGAAAGACTAAAAATAAAGCGTTAGTCAAATATGAAGGAAACAAAACACAACTCCAGGTCTGTTTCTAATGAGGAAACAACATTCTAACATGGCTTAAAGAGTCAGTTTCCCAAAATACAGGACCTTTAAGGAGCACACATTCCTACACCAGTGCACACAGACACTGAGGGCGAGTGTCTTGCCCAAGGACACAACAACCACTCTCCCATTTTATGTCGGAAGCGCGAATCGAACCAGCAACCACTGGATCAGAGGATGAACACCCCCGACTGAACTTCTGCTGCTCCCTATTCTTTTTTTCATCTGTCTTATCTATAAAAGTCTGTTTTAATCCCGCCATTTCAAAGCACGCCTTAGGTACTTCTCTTCTTTTATGTTGACCAAACTTTTATCACTTATTTGACAGAAGTTTTAATTAAATATTCTACCCGGTTTGAGATCACAGTCTTGGTACGTTGCGTAACTTTTCTGGTGGAGGGTCTGTAAAATGCTTTTCTCCATAAACATGATATTGCTTTGTCTGGAGTGTTTCACAGTATAAACATTTCTACCTTTAAGGAGACCAAACCAGACCAAGTTACAGGTCCGATCTGTGGAGAGGCGACCCCGCTCACAGTCAGAATACCCGTTTTTCTAAGTATTTTTGAGCAATAAAACCACCTGTAAGTGAATAAATGTAAAGTAGAGCTGTTTAATGTCAGACTGTGGTATATTCTAAACAGAGCAATGAAATATCCATCGAAACCAGCATCTTTCTAACATCTTTACACCCAAATTCATTAACTGTATCGATAAACAACACGCATTTGTACCAGGGAGACGTGATCCGTGCTTCAGTTCAGTCTTCACACCGACATAATCCAGGACACTCGCCGTAAACCCTCTTTGCAATCACATCCAGATGCACATCAAAATGACTCTCTCCTTGCCCCATAAAACGAATAAACAACTATTTATCTCTACAACCTTTACAGCGGGTCATTGCGGTCTGACCTAATCCGTGTGAGTTTATGTGCTGTGTTATCCTCCAAGGCTGAGGTATGGGTTGATAATGGCGCCGACACTGGTTGTAGACTAGGACCTGGCGTAGCCCCGGCGCTCTGGGGTTTTACAGGGAGGAGATAAAGAGCACATGATGGTCCAGGAGCGGTAGGTGTGGCGGTGTGGGTGTAAAAGCTCCATAAATCCCCCCCCTTCCTCCCCTCTGCCTGAAGACCACAGTGCCTAGAGGGAGCGGGGTTGTCTGTGGTGGGACGGGAGAGGAGCAGGGTGGAGGTGTGGAGTGGACATGATGAATATGTGACTAAAGTTACTAAAAATATACAAATAAAAAGACGAAATGATGCTAAATGTATTGCTAAAACTGTAGACAAGCCCATAGACTGTTTATGTAAATAGGAAGTGTTCATGGGGGCGCTTCTGGCTCCATCGACTCCCTTGAAAAATGGTCACTTCTCTCTATGTAACTGCTGCTGTGAGACTTATTTTGGTCTTAAAATCTTTGGATTAACCCGGGGTTCTACATGATCCTAGTGTTTTTATTTTGCCATTTTGTCCGTGAATGAATTCCTGTCCCTGTTTTACCCGGGACAGTCCCAGTTTTGAGCCCTGTGTCCCCCTGTCCCTGCAGATTCATCAAAAAAACTGTGATTTGTCCCAGTTTTATACAAGAAATGTCCCAGGTTTTCCTATTTCACAGTTTAATAATTATTGCCAACAAACGCAAACCTACTACTACTACTACTACTACTACTACTACTACTACTGCTACTACTACTGCTACTACTACTACTACTACTGCTACTACTACTGCTGCTACTACTACTACTACTACTACTACTACTGCTACTACTACTACTGCTACTGCTACTACTACTACTGCTACTGCTACTACTACTGCTACTACTACTGCTTAAGCAGCAACTAGCTGCCAGCCAGCAGCAATACTTAGCTTAAGCCTTAGCGAAGCAGCGGCTGAGCAGCAGCAATAGCAACAGCAGCCAATAGCCTTATACGGCAAGCAGCAGCGGCAATAGCCAGCAGCCAGCAGCAGCTAGTAATAATGGCAAGCCAGCTTAGCCTTGGCTAGCAATAGCTAGCAGTAATGGCCAGCCTTAGCCAGCTAACTAGCAACAACGCCCCAGCAGCTAGCCAGCGGCTTAATAAGCCTTAGCAGCTTAACTGACCAGCTGCAGCAGCGGCAGCAAGCCAATGACAGCAACCAGCAATAGCCAGCAGCTGGCCAATGGCGGCAGCAATAATAGCGGCAGCAGCTAGCAGCCAACTAGCAGCAGCAGCAGCGGCAGCCAGCAGCAACTAGCGAGCAGCAGCAGCGGCAACAGCGACAGCGGCAGCCAACAGCAGCAGCAAGCTTAGCCAACCCAGCAGCAACTTAGCAGCAGCAACAGCTGGCGGCAGCAGCAGCTAGCAGCAGGCAGCTAACCAGCCCGGCAGCGGCAGCAGCAACAGCGGCGGCAGCTAGCAGCAGCAGCAGCAGCGGCAGCAGCAGCAGCAGCCTTAAACTAGCGCTTAGCAGCGGCAGCGGCAGCAACCAGCTAGCAGCCAACTAGCAGCGGCAGCAGCGGCAGCCTTAGCAGCAGGCAGCAGCGGCAGCGGCAGCAATAACCAACCAGCAACAGCGACGGCAGCGGCAAGCAGCAGCAGCGAGCCAATATAGCAACTAGCAGCAGCAGCGGCAGCAGCAGCAACAGCGGCAGCAACGAGCCAGCTAGCAGCAGCAGCAACTAGCGAGCGGCAGCAGCAGCCTTAGCAGCAGCAGCGTGGCAGCAGCAGCAGCAACGGCAGCAGCGGCTTAGCAGCAGCAACTTAACAGCTTAACGCTAACAGCGGCAACAGCTGGCAGCAGCAGCTAACAGCAGCTAATAGCAGCAGCTTAGCAAGCGGCAACAGCGGCCTTAGCGGCAATAGCTTAACAACAGCAGCAGCCTTAACTACAGCAGCTTAACTAGCGTAGCTAGCTGGCCAACAGCAAGCAGCGCAGCCAGCAGCAAGCAACCAGCAACGGCCAGCAGCAGCGGCAGCTAGCAGCAGCAGCAGCGGCAGCAATGCCTTAGCAGCCCTTAGCAGCCAGCCAGCAGCTACGGCAGCCAGCAACTAGCAGCAGCAGCAGCAGCTTGCTGCTTAGCGGCAACCAACAGCAGCAACAGCAACAACCAGCAGCGAGCAAGCAGCAACAGCAACAGCCAGCAGCGAAACCAGCAGGCAGCGGCAGCAAGCTAACCAGCAGCAGCGGCAGCAGCAGCCATGACAGCTAGCAGCAAAGCGGCCAGGCTAGCAGCAGCGGCAGCAACAGCGGCAGGCAAGCTAAGCCAGCCAGCAGCAAGAGCAACTAACAGCTGGCAGCAGCCAGCAGCGGCAGCAACCAGCAGCAGCAGCGGCTTAGCAGCAGCAGCAGCAGCGGCAGCAGCAGCAGCAGCAGAGCAGGCAGCAACGGCAGCAGCAGCAGCGGCGAAGCTAGCGGCGGCAGCCAGCAGCGGCAGCAGCAGCCAGCCAGCAACAGCTGGCAGCAGCAGCAGCAGCGGCAGCCAGCAGCGGCAGCAGCGGCAACCAACAGCAGCGGCAGCAGCAGCAACTGGCAGCGCAGCGGCAGCAGCAGCGGCAGCAGCCAGCAGCGGCAACAACAGCAGCGGCTAGCCAAGCAACTAGCGACAGCAGCTAGCAGCAGCTAGCCAGCAGCGAGCGAGCAGCGGCAGCAGCAGCGGCAGCAACCAGCCAGCGGCAGCAGCAGCAGCAGCGTAGCAGCAACAGCAGCAGCAACTAGCAGCGACAGGCAGCAACAGCGGCGGCAGCAGCAGCAGCAAGCAGCAGCAACCAGCAGCCTTAGCAGGCAGCAAGCCAACAGCAGCAGCAACAGCGGCAGCAGCAACAGCAGCCACTAGCAGCAGCAGCAGCAGCCAGCGGCAGCGGCAGCGGCAGCAGCAGCAGCGTGGCAACAGCCAGCAGCAACTAGCAGCAGCAGCTTAGCAGCGGCAGCAGCAGCGTAACAGCAGCAGCGGCAACTGGCAGCAGCAGCGGCAGCAGCAACAGCGGCAGCAGCGGCTGAGCAGCAGCAGCTGGCAGCAACAGCAACAGCCAGCTGACAGCGGCAGCAGCAGCCAGCAGCAACAGCAGCAGCCAGCAGCGGCAGCGCAGCAGCAACCTTAACAGCCAGCAGCAGCAGCAGCAGCCAGCGAGCAACGCCAGCAACCAGCAGCGGCAGCAATGGCAGCAGCAGCAGCAGCAGCAGCAGCGGCAGCAGCAGCTGGCAGCCTTAGCTGGCCAGCTGAAGCGGCGGCAGCAGCAGCAGCAGCGGCAGCAGCAGCAACCAGCAGCGAGCGGCAGCAGCAGCAGCAGCAGCGAAGCCCCGGCAGCAGCTAACAGCTGGCAGCAGCGGCAACAAGCAGCAGCGGCGGCTAGCCAGCAGCAACAGCAGCGAACTGGCAGCAGCAGCGGCAGCAGCAGCAACAGCAGCTGGCAGCAACAGCAGCTGGCGGCAACAGCGAGCTGGCGGCAGCGGCAGCAGCAGCGGCCAACAAACAACAGCCAGCAGCGGCAGCAACAGCGGCGGCGGCAACTAGCTGGCAGCAGCAGCAGCAGCCAGCAACAGCTAACCCAGCAGCGGCAGCAACAGCAACTAGCAGCGGCAGCAGCAGCGGCTTAGCAGCAGCGGCAACAGCGGCAGCAACCAGCAACAGCTGGCAGCAGCCAGCAGCGGCCTTAGCTGGCAACAGCAACAGCAGCAGGCAACCTTAGCAACGGCGCTTAGCAACAGCAACTAGCCCAGCAACAGCTTAACGCAACAGCAGCAGCAAGCGGCCAGCGGCGGCAACAGCGAAGCCTAGCCAGCAACCAGCAGCAGCAGCAGCTGACAGCGGCAGCTAACAGCGGCGGCTGTGAGCAACATGGCTGGCAGCAGCGGCAGCCAAGCAGCTAGCCAGCAGCTTAGCAGCAGCAGCAGCAACGGCAATAGCAGCGGCAGCAACTGGCAGCAACAGCAGCAGCAGCTAGCAGCCAGCTGCCAGCTACGCTGCTGCAGCTGCTGCTGCAGCTGCTGCAACAGCAGCAACTGCTGGCTGACAACAGCAGCAGCAGCAGCAGCAGCCTTACTGCTGCTGCAGAGCAGCTGCTGCTACTACTAGCAACAGCCAGCAACCAGCGACAACTAGCTTAACAGCTGCTACTAACACTGCTGCTGCAGCTACTATTACTACTGATACTGTTACTACTACTACTACTTCTATTACTAGTACTGAGTTCAGAACAGTTTTCCTTCATTACTCATGTCACAGTTTTATTATTACCAACCAACCCAAACCAGGGATGTTTTTTATTTTGTAAATCTGGTCCCCCTAAGGCGCTTTGGTTGACGTCACACTTAATTCTCATCGAGTTTGTCCTTCTACCACTTCAAAAGCTCATTCTAAGTAACAGATTCTTTTCTCTGACCAAAGATTGTTTTCTAGAAGGATCCTCGCTGAACTATTAAAGACGACATCAACAGCTATTCATGCGCTTTAGCGTTTTCTTATAAGTGACATTTTCAAGGCTTTTCGCATTTCAGAATATACTTTTTTATTTTTTTAAATGGTAAATGACGACGGCAACTGTCCTAATGTTTCATCATTCTGAATCGGATGGATAACCTCAGCATCTGCACGCAAACGTTTACTGATAATAAACATGTATTTACTACAAGAAATGTATGAAATAGACACATTTGTGATCGTGGTCAACGGGGTTAAACTCATTCTGTGAGCTTCCTCTGGTACTACTACTGATACTACTATTACTACTACTACTACTATTGATACTACTATTACTATTACTACTACTACTGATACTACTATTACTACTGCTGCTAATACTATTACTACTGTTACTACTACTACTATTACTACTACTACTGATACTACTATTACTATTACTGCTGCTGCTGATGCTGCTGTTACTATTACTGCTGCTGCTGATTGCTGCTGTTGCTATTACTGCTACTATTGATGCTGCTGTTGCTATTACTGCTGCTGCTGATGCTACTATTGCTATTGCTGCTACTGCTGATGCTGCTGTTGCTATTACTGCTGCTGCTGATGCTGCTATTGCTGTTGCTGCTGCTATTGATGCTGCTGTTGCTGTTACTGCTGCTGCTGATTACTGCTGTTGCTGTTGCTGCTGCTGCTGCTGCTGGTGCTGCTATTGCTGTTGCTGCTGCTGTTGATGCTGCTGTTGCTGCTGCTGCTGGTGCTGCTGTTGCTGTTGCTGCTGCTGCTGATGCTGTACTATTGCTGCTGCTGTTGATTGCTGCTGTTGCTGTTATTACTGCTGCTACTGGTGCTGCTGTTACTGGTTGCTGCTGCTATTGGTGCTGCTGTTGCTGTTGCTGCTGCTGCTGATTGCTGCTGTTGCTGTTACTGCTGCTGCTGATTGCTGCTGTTGCTATTGCTGCTGCTGTTGATTGCTGCTGTTGCTGCATTGCTGCTGCTGCTGAGTGCTGCTGTTACTGTTGCTGCTGCTGCTGATTGCTGCTGCTGTTGCTATTGCTGCTGCTGTTGATTACTGCTGTACTGCTGCTGCTGATTGCTGCTGTTACTGTACTGCTGCTGCTGATTGCTGCTGTTACTGTTGCTGCTGCTGTGATGCTGCTATTGCTGTTGCTGCTGCTGCTGATTAACGCTGTTACTGTTACTGCTGCTGTTGATTACTGCTATTGCTGTTACTGCTGCTGCTGTGCTGCTATTGCTGTTACTGCTACTGCTGATGCTGCTATTGCTGTTGCTGCTGCTGTTGATGCTGCTATTGCTGTTGCTGCTGCTGCTGATGCTGCTATTGCTGTTGCTGCTGCTGTTGATTGCTGCTGTTACTATTGCTGCTGCTGCTGATGCTGCTGTTTACTGTACTGCTACTATTGATTACTACTATTACTGTTACTGCTACTGCTGGTGCTGCTATTGCTGTTACTACTGCTATTGATGCTGCTATTGCTATTGCACTGCTACTGATGCTGCTATTGCTATTGCTGCTGCTATTGATGCTGCTATTGCTATTGCTGCTGCTGCTGATTAACACTATTGCTATTACTGCTGCTATTGATTGCTACTGTTGCTATTACTGCTGCTGCTGATGCTACTGTTGCTGTTACTGCTACTGCTGTTGCTGCTATTGCTGTTACTGCTGCTGCTGATGCTGCTATTGCTGTTACTGCTACTGCTGGTGCTGCTGTTACTATTGCTGCTGCTATTGATGCTGCTATTGCTGTACTGCTGCTGCTGATTGCTGCTGTTGCTGTGCTGCTGCTACTGCTGCTGATGCTGCTGTTACTGTTGCTGCTGCTATTGATTACTGCCACTGTTACTATTGCTGCACTGCCTTGCTGCTGCTGTGCTATTGCTGTACTGCTGCTGCTTTTAACGATTGCTGCTGTTGCTGTTACTGCTGCTGTTGATTACTGCTATTGCTGTTGCTGCTGCTGCTGCTGCTGCTGTTGCTGTTGCTGCTGCTGCTGATTGCTGCTGTTGCTGCTGTTGCTTGCTGCTGTTGATTGCTGCTGTTGCTGATTGCTGCTGTTGCTGTTGCTGCTGCTGCTGGTGCTGCTGTTGCTATTGCTGCTGCTGTGCTGCTATTGCTGCTGCTGCTGGTGCTGCTGTTACTATTGCTGCTACTGCTGATGCTACTATTACTATTACTGCTGCTACTGATGCTGCTGTACTGTTACTGCTGCTGTTGATGCTGCTATTGCTGTTGCTGCTACTGTTGATGCTGATGCTGCTATTACTGTTACTGCTGCTATTGGTACTGCTGTTGCTGTTGCTGCTACTGCTGATTAACACTATTACTATTGCTGCTACTGCTGATACTGCTATTGCTATTACTGCTACTGCTGAGTACTGCTATTACTGTTACTGCTGCTATTGATGCTACTGTTGCTATTACTGCTGCTACTGCTGGTGCTGCTATTGCTATTGCTACTGCTGCTGGTTCTGCTATTGCTATTGCTGCTGCTATTGATGCTACTGTACTATTGCTGCTACTGCTGATGCTGCTATTGCTATTACTGCTGCTGCTGCTGCTGCTGAGTACTACTATTGCTATTGCTGCTGCTGTGATGCTGCTATTGCTACTGCTGCTGGTGCTGCTATTTACTGTTACTGCTACTGCTGATGCTGCTGTTACTGTTGCTACTACTATTGATGCTGCTATTGCTATTACTGCTGCTGCTGGTGCTGCTATTGCTGTTACTGCTGCTATTGATGCTACTGTTACTATTACTGCTACTGCTGATGCTACTGTTACTATTACTGCTACTGCTGAGTGCTGCTGTTGCTGTTACTGCTGCTATTGCTACTGTTACTATTACTGCTGCTGCTGATGCTGCTGTTACTATTGCTGCTGCTGCTGATTGCTGCTGTTGCTATTACTGCTGCTGTTGATGCTGCTGTTGCTGTTACTACTGCTGCTGATTGCTGCTGTTGCTGTTGCTGCTGCTGCTGCTGCTGATTGATACTGCTGTTGCTGTTACTGCTACTGTTGATGCTGCTATTACTGTTACTGCTGCTATTGATGCTGCTATTGCTGTTGCTGCTGCTGCTGGTGCTGCTATTGCTGTTGCTGCTGCTATTGCTGCTGTTACTATTGCTGCTGCTGCTGATTACTGCTGTTACTGTACTGCTGCTGCTGGTGCTGCTGTTGCTGCTGTTGCTGCTGCTGTTGATGCTACTATTGCTACTACTGCTGCTGCTGATGCTGCTATTGCTGTTACTACTGCTACTGCTGCCTGGTGCTACTATTGCTATTACTACTACTGCTGATTGCTACTGTTACTATTACTACTGCTATTGATACTACTGTTACTATTACTGCTGCTATTGATGGTACTATTACTATTACTACTACTACTGATGCTGCTATTGCTATTGCTACTACTATTGATACTACTATTGCTATTACTACTACTACTGTTGCTGCTGGCCCAGTACTGCTATACTATTACTACTACTACTGATGCTGCTATTGCTATTACTACTGCTGCTGATGCTACTGTTACTATTACTGCTGCTATTGATGCTACTGTACTGTTACTGCTGCTACTGCTGTTGCTGCTGTTACTATTGCTGCTGCTGCTGAGTTCTGCTATTACTATTACTACTGCTATTGATGCTACTATTACTGTTACTACTACTACTGATTACTGCTATTGCTATTACTGCTACTACTGCTACTGATGCTACTATTGCTATTACTGCTACTGTTGATTGCTGCTATTGCTATTACTGCTACTATTGATGCTACTGTTACTATTTCACTGCTGCTGCTATTGATTACTGCTATTTGCTGTTGCTACTGCTATTGATGGTGCTATTGCTGTTACTACTACTATTGATTACTACTATTGCTATTACTACTACTACTGATTCTACTATTACTATTACTACTACTATTGATGCTACTATTACTATTACTACTACTGCTGATACTGCTATTGCTATTACTACTACTACTGAGTTCTGCTATTGCTATTACTGCTACTATTGATGCTACTATTACTATTACTACTACTGCTGATACTACTATTACTGTTACTACTACTGCTGCTGCTGATTACTGCTATTACTATTACTGCTGCTATTGATACTGCTATTGCTGTTACTGCTGCTATTGATACTACTATTACTGTTACTGCTACTGCTGATGCTGCTATTGCTGTTACTGCTACTATTGATGCTGCTATTGCTGTTGCTGCTGCTGCTGGTGCTGCTGTTACTATTACTGCGCTGCTGCCTGATGCTGCTATTACTATTACTGCTGCTGCTGATGCTACTGTTACTATTGCTGCTGCTACTGATGCTGCTATTACTATTTACTGCTGCTATTGATTGCTGCTATTACTGTTGCTACTGCTGCTGCTGATGCTGCTGTTACTGTTACTACTGCTACTGCTGCTGATACTACTATTACTATTACTGCTACTATTGATGCTACTGTTGCTATTCATTACTATTGATGCTGCTATTACTGTTACTACTGCTACTGCACTGCTATTACTATTATTGCTATTGCTACTACTACTGATGCTGCTATTGCTGTTACTGCTACTATTGATGCTGCTGTTGCTATTGCTACTACTGCTGATGCTGCTATTACTATTACTACTACTACTGATGCTACTATTACTATTACTACTACTACTGATACTACTATTACTATTACTACTACTATTGATACTACTATTACTATTACTACTACTATTGATACTACTATTACTATTACTACTACTATTGATACTACTATTACTATTACTACTACTATTGATACTACTATTACTATTACTACTACTACTGATACTACTATTACTATTACTACTACTATTGATACTACTATTACTATTACTACTACTACTGATACTACTATTACTATTACTACTACTACTGATACTACTATTACTATTACTACTACTATTGATACTACTATTACTATTACTACTACTATTGATACTACTATTACTATTACTACTACTACTACTACTGATACTACTATTACTATTACTACTACTATTGATGCTGCTATTGCTATTACTGCTGCTGCTGAGTGCTGCTATTGCTATTACTGCTGCTGTTGATTGCTGCTGTTGCTATTGCTGCTGCTATTGATGCTGCTATTGCTATTACTGCTGCTGCTGGTTGCTGCTATTGCTGTTACTGCTGCTATTGATGCTGCTGTTACTGTTGCTGCTGCTGCTGATTGCTGCTATTACTATTGCTGCTGCTGCTGATGCTGCTATTACTGCTGTTGCTATTGCTATTGATGCTGCTGTTACTGCTGCTGCTGGTGCTGCTATTGCTGTTACTGCTGCTGCTGGTGCTGCTGTTGCTGTTACTACTGCTGCTGCTGATGCTACTGTTGCTATTGCACTGCTGCTATTGATGCTGCTATTGCTGTTACTGCTGCTGTTGATGGTGCTGTTGCTATTACTGCTGCTGCTGGTGCTGCTGTTACTGTTGCTGCTGCTATTGATTACTGCTATTACTATTACTGCTACTGCTGATGCTGCTGTTACTGTTACTGCTGCTGCTGATGCTGCTGTTGCTATTACTACTGCTATTGATTGCTGCTGTTACTGTTACTGCTGCTACTGATTGCTGCTATTACTATTACTGCTGCTGCTGGTTCTGCTATTACTGTTACTGCTACTATTGATTGCTACTGTTACTATACTGCTACTGCTGATGCTGCTATTACTGTTACTGCTACTGCTGCTGCTGATTACTGCTATTGCTATTGCTGCTGCTGTTGATTGCTACTGTTACTATTACTACTGCTATTGATGCTACTATTACTATTACTGCTGCTATTGATACTGCTATTACTATTACTGCTGCTATTGATGGTGCTATTGCTATTACTACTGCTATTGATGCTACTATTGCTATTACTACTACTACTGGTTCTGCTATTACTATTACTGCTACTATTGATGCTGCTATTGCTGTACTGCTGCTACTGTGCTGCTGTTACTATTACTGCTGCTGCTACTGCTGAGTGCTGCTATTACTATTGCTGCTGCTATTGAGTGCTACTGTTGCTGTTGCTGCTGCTGCTGATGCTGCTATTACTGTTACTGCTGCTGCTGGTTCTGCTGTACTATTACTGCTGCTGTTGATGCTGCTGTTGCTATTGCTGCTACTGCTACTGCTGCTGCTGTTGCTGTTACTGCTGCTGCTGCTGCTGATGCTACTGTTGCTATTGCTACTGCTATTGATGCTACTATTACTATTGCTGCTACTGCTGATTGATGCTACTGTTACTATTACTGCTGCTATTGATGCTGCTGTACTGTTGCTGCTACTGCTGGTGCTGCTATTGCTGTTACTGCTGCTATTGATGCTGCTGTTACTATTACTGCTACTGCTGATGCTGCTATTGCTATTACTGCTACTGCTGATGCTGCTATTACTATTACTGCTACTGCTGATGCTACTGTTACTATTACTACTGCTACTGCTGATGCTGCTATTACTATTGCTACTACTATTGATGCTACTATTACTATTACTGCTACTGCTGATGCTACTATTGCTATTGCTGCTACTATTGATGCTACTGTTGCTGTTACTTTGCTACTGCTGAGTGCTGCTATTGCTGTTACTGCTGCTGCTGGTTCTGCTATTACTATTACTGCTACTATTGATGCTGCTGTTACTGCTACTGCTGCACTGATGCTGCTATTGCTATTGCTACTGCTGCTGCTGCTGATTGCTACTATTGCTGTTACTGCTACTATTGATGCTGCTATTGCTATTACTGCTACTATTGATGCTACTATTACTATTGCTGCTACTGCTGATGCTACTGTTACTGTTACTGCTACTGCTGATGCTACTATTACTATTACTGCTGCTATTGATGCTGCTATTACTATTACTACTACTACTGATGCTACTATTACTATTACTACTACTACTGATTCTACTATTACTATTACTACTACTATTGATACTACTATTACTATTACTACTACTACTGATACTACTATTACTATTACTACTACTACTACTACTGATACTACTATTACTATTACTACTACTATTGATACTACTATTACTATTACTACTACTATTGATACTACTATTACTATTACTACTACTATTGATACTACTATTACTATTACTACTACTACTGATGCTACTATTACTATTACTACTACTATTGATACTACTATTACTATTACTACTACTACTGATACTACTATTACTATTACTACTACTATTGATACTACTATTACTATTACTACTACTACTGATACTACTATTACTATTACTACTACTACTGATTCTACTATTACTATTACTACTACTATTGATACTACTATTACTATTACTACTACTACTGATACTACTATTACTATTACTACTACTACTACTACTGATACTACTATTACTATTACTACTACTATTGATACTACTATTACTATTACTACTACTATTGATACTACTATTACTATTACTACTACTATTGATACTACTATTACTATTACTACTACTGCACTGGTGCCACTATTACTATTACTGCTACTGTTGATGCTGCTATTGCTATTACTGCTGCTGCACTGATGCTGCTGTTACTGTTACTGCTGCTATTGATGCTACTATTGCTGTTACTGCTGCTATTGATGCTGCTATTGCTATTACTGCTGCTGTTGATAGTGCTATTACTATTACTACTACTACTGATGCTGCTATTGCTGTTACTGCTACTATTGATACTGCTGTGCTATTACTGCTATTGATGCTGCTGTTACTATTACTGCTACTGTTGATGCTACTGTTACTGTTACTGCTACTGCTGGTGCTGCTATTGCTATTGCTGCTGCTATTGATACTGCTATTGCTATTGCTGCTGCTGCTGATGCTGCTATTGCTATTACTGCTGCTGCTGATTGCTGCTGTTGCTGTTGCTGCTGCTGCTGGTGCTGCTATTGCTGTTACTGCTGCTATTGATGCTGCTATTGCTGTTGCTGCTGCTATTGATTGCTGCTGTTGCTGTTACTGCTGCTGCTGATGCTGCTGTTGCTGTTGCTGCTGCTGCTGGTGCTGCTGTTGCTGATTGCTGCTGCTGCTGTTGCTGACAGCAGCGCGCAGTGCTGCTGCTGCTGCTTAACGCTGCTGCCAGCTGCTGCTGTTAATGCTAGCAACAACTGCTGGTTAACGCTGGTTGCTGCTGCTGCTGCTGCTGCTGCTGCTGCTGCTGCTAGCTGCTGCTGCTGCTGCTTAAGCTGCTGCTGCCAGCTGCTCAACGGTGGTAAGCAGCTTGCTGGTAACGCTGTTGCCCAACGTTGCTGGTTGAACTGCTGCTGCTGCTGCTGCTGCGAACGCGTGCTGCCAGCTTGTTGCGCTAGCTGCTGGTTAGCTGTCACTGCTGCGCATTGTGCTACTACGCTGCTGCTGCTGCTGCTGCAATTACTACGCAGCGCTTAGCGAGCAGCAACTGCCAACCGCTGCTTAATTACTACTACTGCTACTAATACTGCTACTAGTACTGCTATTACTGCTATTACTAGTGCTACTACTACTACTGATACTACTACTACTACTACTACTACTACTACTAACACTGCTGCTGCTACTGATATCAAAACTTCTAACACCAGTACAAATACAAAAATAAACATTTCAGTTGTAGTAAATCTGCAGCATGAGTATATAAGTATTTAATGCAGTGGCCGTGTGACCTCCGTCCTGTCTCCAGGGTCCAGTTCAGGGCGGAGACGCTGCAGCGGCGCCGGGAGGAGAAAGAGGAGCGAGAGGCCGAGCGACGGAGGGAGGACGAGGAGAAACACAAACGCCTGGAGGCTCTGAGGAACCAGGTGAGAAGTGTCCAGCTCCCGTGTGATGTGTCTGAGGAATTACACAGGAGGCAGAGCGCGTACACGATTCAGGTTTGAGCAACACTGCCATCTAGTGGAGACAGTGTTATTTTAATGTGGAAGCAAAATACAGCTCTGGAAAAAAATAACACACCACTGCACTGCTTTTTTTTTTTTCAAACACGCCTTATTCTGCTTAAAGAGGCACTGATGAGAAGATCCTATTTAAGGAGAAAAAGGAGAAAAACCACTGCTGTGTTCATCATCATCATTATTTTTCCACCAAATATTGATTTCTGAACTACATTAAAACATTAGTATTACAGTAGTTCCAGTCGTAGTTGATTGATTGTGGTAGTATTACAATCAATCAACTCAAATACTGTCTCATACATTACTCAATACTGAATACTAATAAAATACAACACTATTTTTATCTTTTATTTTTTATCTTTTATCTTATTGGATTGATCTTATCTTATTTTTGGAATTAAGCAAATGTTAATTTCTTAATTGTCTTTTCGTCCTTTTGCACCGGTGCTTAACTTTTACACATGATATTTGATTCTAACTACATGTTCTTGGTCGGTTGCATCTCTTATGAAGAAAATTTCCCCTCGGGGATGAATAAAAGTGATTCTGATTCTGGTTCTGATTCTGAAATACAATACTAAACACAATCAATCAATTAAATATAACTGTAACTAACTGTAGCTTTTAACTGTATGTTTTAATCGTACTTCGTCTTCTTCTGCTCTAAATGACAATATTTTCTATTTATTTATAGAAGTATAGTTTATAGAATGAAACAAAAATGTTCATTTTACTGAAACACAAACCTATAAGTCGTTAAATCAGAGAAACTGATCATTGAGCAGAGGTCTCTTATTTTTTTCCAGAGCTGTATAAACTTCGTCATAGGAGTTCTGGTTGCAGTTTGACTTTCTTGGCTGAATATAAAGATTAAATAAATTAAAGCTACATTACGTAACTTTCTGGAGGTAACACATCACTGCAAGACTCCATGGAAATAGAAAGTGAAAACAGCACATTCTCCATGGACACAGATGTGTTTTATGCCACACTTTAGAGACATTTCCATGGAAACAAACAAGAAGAGCCAAAAAGAATCAGGTTTGTGGAGATGCGAGCCTGTTCAGAGTAAGGACAGCGCCATAAACACAACCTAAAGGCTGCCGCACACTACAGGATTTTTCTGTCTTAAACGATTTCGAAAAAGCGCAAACACCACAGACACGAGGAGAAACTTACGAGACTTAAAATCTCCGATCACAAAGACTTCAGCGGGATCTAAAGCTGTGAGCACGATGGCGTCAGCTGTTTCCTGTCTACAGTAAAACAAGTCACTTTGAGACTCTTAAGTGTTCAAAGATCAGAGCTCTGCACTTCTAGTTTCGCTAAAAGTCAAAACTGTGTTATAATTTGTGAAATGTGGTGCAATACTTCAAATACAATTGTAAAAATGTGGAGAGTTTATGTGAATGGGTGGATAAGATAAGATAAGATAAGATAAGACGATAGGACTTTATTGATCTCGCAGTGGAGAAATTCAACAGTCACAGTAGCTCCAGGACAGTTTAGTGCAAATGAATGAATGTGTATGAATGTGTTGTATGCATTGGTGAGTTTGGACAGATGCTGCATGTGGAAGCCACAGGGGTTGTGTTGTACATATGTGAATATTCCTTGTTGACCCCTCCCCCTGAGGACTGCAGATGGAAATTAGCTGTAAAGCTAAAGTCTGGTACAAGCATCTCTGCCATTGTGCCTAATGCAATTGTACACTGTCCTAATAAATGAAGAAATGAAATGAAATGAATTGAAATGGATGTAAACAAACACACGTGAGGAAACACTGCCTTTTTACTTTTAAAGAACGCCTCAAACTGGATTAATAGTGCGGTTTTGTGGACTGGATGTCATTATTTGCAGAGGACAATGTCTATCAATAATGTGGGTGAGATGCTGTGCTTTAAATGTACCACTACATTAGGTGAGTAATAAAGTCTTTATTTTCGCTCTATCCTGAGTTTGTTTGTTGCGTCTCTGTGTCCGTCGCTCCTCTGCCCCTGACTCTGTTTTATCGTCTGTTTCCGTCGCGTTGTTGATGTTCGGTGGTTCTGATCTGACTCTGACTCCACACATGAGGAGCAGCGGCTTCAGAATCGCACACGGAGACAAAAAGTCGAGTCACGCCTCCTCAAACTCGGGGAGAATAAATCGCAGCTACAATCGGGCAAATTCTCCTGTAGTGTGTTCATGCACGCATCACTTTCTGGTCAGTCTGTGCTAAAATAAAGCTCATATTGAAGTCTATCTTGAGCTTCTAACAGAGCAGTGCCTTCAGTTAGCCTCACGCCTCCAGGGAATGTCGCTCTTAAGTATCAGTAGATGGATTTAGTGGGCTTACTTGGCTCACGTGTTGTCGTAAATGCGTGTTTCAGGTGGCGGTGGTGGCTGAGGCTGATCCGCAGAGGTTAACATCAGACACAGAGGCCTGGAGGAGCCGCCACGTGAACGAAAGCGATTTTCAACTTCAGCGACCGCTCTACAGTATCCACACATACACCGACACGCAGGTAAGGCGCCATTTACGAAACGAAACACAGTCCGTGGAGAAAAAAGGACGGGGAAGTATCAAAGTTTCACACGGAGATACTGGAAACTGATTGACACACTGAGTAAATGCATGACCAGTGTTTGCTTTGACTAGTTATATCTTAATTTTCTTAATGAAAAGCATAAAAAAGAGACCTCAAGATGACTTGGTGTGGTATAAATGATTTTTATTTACACTTATGTGCGTTCAAACCTTAAAAATATCAAAGAACAAACTAAAAACTCAAACTATAACTAAACTTCTTCCTTGTGAGCAGCTTGTTTCCCCACAGACCAGATTCATAACATGGCCTAGTGTCATTTTTATCTAGAATAAGTTTTAGAATGATGAAAAATCAGGACTGTTGCCGTTAAATAAACAATTTAAAACAAAACACGGTATTTGTTGAATGGAGAAAAGTCCTTAAAGGGCCCACATTACGCTACTTTCGGATGTTATCATGTTGTTTCCTCGTCACAAACGTGCATATCTGGAGTTGTGTTTTGTGTCATTCACACATGTTTAACACGACAACACTGTGCTCCACCTTGTGATGTCATGTGGTAATTCAGGAAGTGCCCAGGAAGTGTTTTCTAACGCCATAAACCTTCACTAGAATCGTTTGGATCATTTCAGATTTGGAATTACCGTATTTATCGGATTATAAATCGCATTTTTGGGGGAAATTTATTTTATAAAATCGGAGACCAAGAACTGACATTTCATCTTAAAGGCGAGTTATAGTAATACCAATAGAACAGAGAACAGACTGAATGTGTGTCAAACTAGAGCAGAAGCAACAGAACAGAATAAGCTTTACCGAACTTACTGAGCAACTCCACCAATTTCAACTAAATCCAGCTTTTAGCTTGTGATTACCTTGTTTTGTTTTCTTCACTGCAGTTCAAGTTTCCTCTGCTTTTCTTCAGTCAAACACAAGTTTCTCGCTCACTCCAAACTTTCTTTCTGCTGCTCGATTGTTCCTCTCCACCACCGCTCTGCAGACGTTTCCGGTTCACCGCTCAATATATACACTCAATAATAATGTGTTTGTGCACATTTGTTTAAGTTTTACAGAAACAAAAACGAACAGCGTGAGGCGCAGCGGACGCTGGTACACAAACCTACAGCGCCCTCTTGTGGCTGTCAGTGTGAAAATAACCAACATGTGAAATTATATCTTGCTGGCCAAAGCGCATTGACGTCCTTCGATGCAATAAAGGACTTTTAATGTTTTCAGTCAGTGCCTCGGGTTTGTACCTTACCCATGTTTAAATTTACGTTTAGATGTGAACTGAAATATTTCATTTATAAGTCGTACCTGAGTATAAGTCGCAGGACCATCCAAACCATGAAAAAAGTGTGACTTATAGTCCGAAAAATACGGTACCAATCTCTACTAAAAAAGAGGAAAAAAAAGAGAAAAGATTTGAAAAATATCGCTTCATAACATCACAAGGAACAGAGCATATAATAAAGGCAGGAGACCTTGATTTGTATAGCACGATTCGTACACAAATAAATTCAAAGTGCAATAATAAAGGGTTATTCAAACATGTGTGAATAAACCCCGGTGTGTTTGTTATAGAACACGGTTTAAAGCTCACAAGAGTCAGTTTTGCGTAACACGGGACCTTTAAAATGCCACAAAACTACATTTCAAAGTAGATCGTGATACCAAAGAGAAGGTTTCATTGTCAGTATTGATTTTGATTCATCTCCAGTGGTCGAGATGTCATTGCTCGGCCTGGAACTTACCACACTGAACTTTAACTTTGTCTCCATGGAGTCGTGCAGGTGCCTCCCTGTTACCAGAAATGTTACACAGAAGGACTTTAAATTAATAAACACACAGACTGAATAATATTTGAACGTTCTAAAAATATTGATTGTGAAATATTTAATGTAGATGCACTGATCCAGCGTTTTTAGTTATATAATTTAAATATACAGTTTTAAAGGTGGTATGTAGCTTAGCAGTAGTAGTAGTAGTAGTAGTATTAAGTAGTAGTAGTAGTAGTAGTAGCAGTAGCAGTAGCAGTAGTAGTAGTAGTATTAAGTAGTAGTAGTAGTAGTAGTAATAGTAGTAGTAGCAGTAGCAGTAGTATTAAGTAGTAGTAGTAGTAGTAGTAGCAGTAGCAGTAGTAGCTGTTGCTGCGCACCTTAAGCCGTTGCTGTAGTTGTAGTGCCAAATCGGTTGCTGCTGCTCGGCTGCCTTCGCTGCTGGTTGCTAATCGCTTGCTGCTGCTAGTTGCCGTCTGCCGCTGCTCGCTGCTTGTCGCCACCACTCGCTGCTGTTGCTGTTGCTGCTGTTGTTGTCGCCGTCACGTCTGCCGGCTGTCGCTGCTGCTGGTTGCCACCGCACGTTGCTGCTGCCGTTGCTCGCTCGCCGTCACGCCGCCTACCAGCTGCTGCCAGGTTACTAAGCGTACCTGCTGCTGTTGCTGGCTGCCGCTGTTGCACGTCGCCGCCTCGGTTGCTTCGCTGCTGTTGTTAATCACCGCCTGTCTGGCTGCTGCTGCTGCCGCTTCGCCGCTGCCGCTAGCTGCTGGTTGCACCACTGCCGCCAGCTCGCTCTGTTGCCATTGCCGCTTCGCTTCACCGCTTCGCCACCAGTTTCGCTAGCAGCGTTGTTAGCAGCACCAGCCATTCGTTGCTGCCGCTGAATCGCTGTCGCTGCTGCTGTTGCTGCTGTTGTTGCCGTTGTTAATCGCTGCACACTGTTGTTGCTGTTGCTGCCGTTGCCGCTCGCTGCTGCTCGCTGTTTTGTTACCGTACCGCCGCTTCGTTGTTGCCAGCTGTTGCTGCCGGCCGTCGCGCTGCCATTAATCCGCCACCGCTTGCTGCCGCTTGCCGCTGGGTTAAGCTGCTGCTAAGGTTGCTGTTGCTGCCGTCGCTGCTCGCTGCCGTCGCTGCTTCGTCAACCCGGTTGTTGCCGCCATACTGCCGCTGCCGCTGGCTTGCCAGCTCACCGCCGCAAGGTTGTCATTGCCGCTGCTGCTGGCTTGGCTAAGGCGTCGGCTACTGGCTGGTCAGTTGCCGCTTCGCTGCCGCCAGCCGCTGGCTACCGCTGTTGGTTCACGCCGCCTCGCTGGCCAATGCCGGCATAGTTGCTGCTGCTGCTGTCGCCGTTGTTGTCGCCACTGCCGGCTGCTGCTTGCTGTTGCTCGCTGTTGCCGCTGCCGCTGTTGTTGCTCGCTGCAGCTGCAGCGCTGCGTTCGCTGCCGCTGCCGTTGCTGCGCTGCTGCCACGTCGCCGTCTGCGCTGTTGGCCGCTGCTGCCGCTTGCCGCTCAAGCCGTTGCTCGCCGTTGTTGCTCGCTGCTGCTTGCTGCTGTTGCCGCTATTAGTCCGCCGCCGCTGTTGCTGCCGTCACAAAGCTTCGCCGCCGCAGCCAAGCTAGCCGCTGGGCGTTGCCGCTGTC